>JAVIWB010003496.1:0-47565 GCA_031893035.1 Dermolepida albohirtum | reverse complement strand
GAAAAAAATATTCTTTTCCCATTGTGGTTATTCAAGACTTGAAATACCCGTGTCAAAGAGTCACTCAAATGCACCCGATAAGGGCGATATAGCTGCGAAAGGTCAGTATGGGTTTAATCAAATAGCGCTTAATGTAAAACTTGCACACCCGAGAAAAAAATACAGATAAATTCATTGCGCCCGTGATATATCTTAATTTATTCTATTTTTTTTTGTTTGCTACTAACGTACAACGAAAAATAGAATTTTATCCGCGCCAGTAAATAGAAAAGCGGCGCGCAGCTAAACATTTTCTCATTTAAAATTAAACAGCCGGAGATTTACATTAGCGCGCAGTTTCCGAATAAGTTTTTTAAAATATTCATAAAATGGAATTTCAGTCACGTTCAAGTAATTTGATTTTTTTTTTTGGCGCCGCGTCTTTTTTGTTGCGATATAATTTCGCGAAACTTCTGAATTCTAACGCTCTTTCGCCACCGCGAGAGAGCTGTCTGGTGTCGGTGGATTTTTGTTGGTCAGGTTGGTAACATTGCAACGGGGGAGACAGTATGATAGAACAGATATGGTTCTGCAGGTAGACGCACTACTTGCTTTTGCTCCAGGCTTACAATAACCTACCCGAGCGGGTAGGGTCTCTATTGATTTTCCGTGATAACTTGCCAAGGGTTTTCCTTTAGTTCTACCACAAGGACTGTGTTACATCAGAAAACTGCACCTTGCAGAAAATCGCTTATTTGATCCAGCAAAATAAATAAACTTCCCGAACGGTCCCTCTGGCGCTATTAATTTCATTCAAATTAGTTTCGTAACTTTTGTAATGAATTTTGCAACATACAGAACACGTTGAAACTGTATTTACCAACGTGAAAGATGTAAAATTATTATTCGAAAAAAATGCCGCAATATTATTCCCTTGACCGCGGTGCGTATATTTTTAAGTAGAAATGTTCATAGAAGAGCGTTAAATTAAAGAGAAAGCGGTCTAACAGTAATGAGCGAGCCGCTTTACGCACATAACGGTTTCGACCATTTGAAAAGTCCTTTGATTTTTTCTCGACGTTTATTTAAACAATTTGGAAGATGTTACATTATTTTCATTCTATTTAACGTTCGTGTTAATTGCATTGTGTCACCAAAATGAAACGAATCACCTCGTAAAAGTATGTACGAGGCGTTGTTTTTAAGTAAATTCCGTTTGGACATAAAAAGAACCCAAGTGTAATTTTTTCAACAATTTTATTTGCGTAAGCAAGCCTCTATTTTAATCTATTCTTCAACATAATTACCACCAATATTAGAGGACTATTCATACCGTACAACCAGCTTTTGAATTCTATCCTCATAGTTAGCCGCCTGATTTGCCAACCACAGCAGCAATTTCTTAAAGAACAGTAATTGAAACTTGCAGAAACGACGAAATCGTCGAGCGTCCGTTTACACTCTAACTTTTGCATTAACTTTCTGCACCAAATCTTCAGTAATGCCGGACGGTCGCCCACTAAGCTACTCATCATGAACTTTAGTACGGCCTTTAAATGCCCGTTTTCGTACCATTCTATCGCTCATAGTACGACCCAACAAAGAAAACAAAAATTTTGGAAAGAAATATATTTATTTTTCAACATAATCTCCTTTCAGCTCTATACACTTTTCTCAGCGATGTTCAATAAGTTCAATAACTTTTTTATAATAAGAATTCTCTTGCTCCTCAAAATAGCCATTAACTGCCGACATCATTTCTTCATCGTTGGAAAATCTTTGACCACTGAGCCATTTTTTCAAGTTTGGGAACAGAAAATAATCCGAGGGGGCCAAATCTGGCGAATATGGCGAATATGGTGCATGAGGTAGCAATTCAAACTTCAATTGACTAATTTTGGCCATTGCAATAACAGATTTATGAGCTAGTTCATGCCTTGATGAAACGACACTTTCTTCTTAACCAAATGCGGCCGTTTTTGCTTGCTTTCTTCTCTCAAACGTTGCCATAAGTTCGCGTAATACTCGCCGTTGAGAGTTTTTCCTTTCTCAAGATAGTCAATGAAAATTATTCCATAAAACCGATGCCATGACCTTGCCTGCAGATGAAACGGTCTTCGCCTTCCTTCAAGGCTGACATCGTCATAGTCTCAATAGGCCTGCGCGAAATTAGAATATGTTTGGGATATAATAGATCGAGATAGGTTGGTGTAATTCCTAAACCTGCAATAACAACTCATTATTAAATTTTCTCTAGAAAGGTTAAAAATTGTTTAATAACAATTTTGCCAATTAACCAAAAAATGTAAAAAGCTCTTGCCACACCAATGTTCTTATTCTGTATATATATTTCGACAACTAAGTTGTCATCATCAGCAAAAATACGTATACAGAATGCAAATATTAATGTAGTAAGAACCTCCAACAAGATTTACTTTGACAACTTAACCATTTATCATGCTGAACACAGTAGATAATTGTGCAAAGGAGTCCGGGATCTGTTCTTTAAAAGTAGGCAGTTTTTCTATTTTTCTATAGTTCGTCTCATCTCAATAAAATTAAGATCAGGACGTTGTACCATTCCACGCAAAATATTAGCATCCTCCTGATTAATAAAATTTTTGCATAACTTGGACTGGATCTTTGGAACCATTACCCCGCAAAAGACAAAATTCTTCTCAAATAATCGTAAATTATAGGAAACAGCATAAACTTTCTCATTGTTCTAGGAATTCTTAAATGTATGCCAACTAATGTGCTCTCGATTTTTGTCAATGTACTGCCAACAACTTTTTTCTTTTGTTGATTATATTTGTGGTAGTATTTATGTCGATATTGCTAAAATAAATTGATTGTTGGTTAATTGCTTCAAAAATAAACCAAGAACTGACTTTTTATAATCATTTGTTAATTAATGTTTCTTCTCATCTGCTATTAGTTTCCAAAAAAAAGAAACTGAATATAATTCTACAGAAATTTACTATAAATAATATTCTATAATCTAATCTCAATCTAGAGTTTTTGAAGCAAGTCGTTAATCTAAACTTTTAATGACGCTAAATATTTCTTAAACTCTAAAACTATTTATGAAATTATTAGATTATCTAATCTGTTCGGGATGCTGTTGGCCAATTATAAACTTGGTAGTTGTATCGAGTACCTTCCTTTGTCATCCATGATTAACTAAGAGGTTGTTGTTACTAAACTGTGCAATGACTGAATACATTTTCATTGCATGTAGTTGAAGCTTCTGAAAGATAAGGTGTGTTATTCATATTTGTTCTTGAAAGACATGGAGAATTTAATTTTTACATTCTTTTGAGTTTGACAAACGTGACAATTTAAATTAAAAAATTCACCACATACGTTTATATCTTAAAACTTGAATTGTCAAATATACATCTGTAATAACAAACGCCGACATTATCAGTATCAATATTAATTTCAATCGGCAAAATTGAAATGTACATATGATAAACACAGATTCTAACTCACATTCACATTTATACAAATAACTTAGGGAAATTCTCGCATTTATCTCTACCACATGAAAGGATTCGGGTGGTATATCCGTCTAATGTGCGTAAGACTGTTTTGTGGAATATTATTATAATTCAAGCCTTTCCCAAACACAGGGAGAAAGGGTAAAAAAACTTGGATCGAAGTGGTTGCAATACTTAGTAATATATAATAATAATAGTAATAAAAATAGAGAATAAATCGAGAGATATAAACAGACAAGTTCGAAATCAACGGCGTCTTACGAGGGTGGTCCCAGAAGTACCCGACCCAACAAAGAAAACACAAAAATTTTGGAAAGAAATATTTTTTTTTCAACATAATCTCCCTTTAGTTCCATACACATTTCCCAACGAAGTTCAATAAGTTCGATACGCTTTTTATAATAAGAACTGTCTTGCTTCTGAAAATAGTCATTAACTGCCGATATCACTTCTTTATCGTTGGAAAATCTTTGACCACTGAGTCATTTTTTCAAGTTTGGGAACAGAAAATAACCCGAGGGGGCTAAATCTGGTGAATAGGGTGTATGAGGTAACAATTCAAACTTTAATTCATTAATTTTGGCCATTGCAATAACGGATTTATCAGCTGACGCATTATCTTGATGAAACACCATTTTCTTCTTCTTAGCCAAATGCAGCCGTTTTTGCTTGATTTCTTCACTCAAACGTTGCAATGAGTTCGCATAATATTACTCCTTTTTCAAGATAGTCAATGAAAATTATTCCACGCGCATCCCAAAAAACCGATGCCATGACCTTGCCTGCAGGTGAAACGATCTTCGCCTTCTTTCGAGCCAGTTCTCCCTTTTGAGTCCATTGTTATTCTTTTGTCTCGGATGTGATGGACCCACGTTTCATCCATGGTTATGAAACGACGCAAAAATTCTGCTTTGTTGCTGTGAAATTTCTTTAAACACTCAATTGAAACATTTTCACCACACTGTTTTTGCTCGAGTGTGAGTAAACGCGGCACCCATCTTGCACACAGCTTTCTCATGTCCAAATTTGCAGATAATATGCGATAGATATACCGCACTTTTTGAAATGCCTACTATGTCTGCTAGTTCGCGCACTTTCAGTCGACGATCTTCCAGTACCGTTTTGTGGATTTTCTTCACCATTTCTGGAGTCGTCTTTACGTGACCACGAAGCACTATTATTGGCATATGCTCGTTTTGTTATGGGCCAAGAAATCCATGAGAAAATACTCTTTGTGAGAACTTCGACGACAGGCGCTAAAGACGAATTAATATTGAATGTTTCGCATGATTATTTCATAGAAAAATTGAGGCTGTAGCAGATAAAGCACCAGCTATGCTTGGACGCGCTTTTTTAGTAGTCTTTTGACCAAAAAGGTACCACAGTTGTTTGCAATTCACTGCGCCATATACCGACAACATTTAGTAGCTCAAAATCTCAGAGAGAGACACCAGATTACCTGAATTTCTCCTCGTAACGGCAGTAAATAAGATTCGTAGAAAAGCGTTGAATTTGCCCAGTTGTGTAAAGAAAATGGCGATTTTTATCGATAAATCCTTAACATTGAAGTACATTGCCTTTCAAAAGATTACTGTTTGACAAGATTTCTTTCACTTTTTGAGACCGTTTTAGAGTTTTTAGATTCTAAAGATCCTATTTTAGAAGGAAATTTAATTAAATGGAAGACATACTTGCGTATTTAACAGATTCATTTACCAAATTTGTCTGAAGTGTTTTTTATATAGAAAATACAGTATTCTCAAACCACATATATTGACAGTATTATTTTTCACGCAACAAATAAACAAATATTTTCACAGATAATATTTGTTATTTTTATCCAATAACCATGTATAAAAATAGAAACGTAACACGGATGTAACATAATAAATATACTTTTGACGTGCCCTGTATACAGGGAAGGCGCACCTTTTCGATCTCTTTATTTGTATCTCTTAAGCTCGCTGCGGAATTATTAATAACGCTGCAGTAATGGGAAATATGCCTTTTTATTATACAATCGCTAATACATACGCGTACATACCGGCGTCCTTGTCAATTATTTTATTTTATAAATTACTGTTTGCTTTTCAAATGTACTATATATATCAAACGGTATATCAGATTAAACAAGTTTACACAATATAAATACGAATAGAAATTGAAAAATTCATCAAAATATAGCGACGAATTAATTACCTTACGTACCTATTTGTAGATATTTATTTGCTATTTGTTAATCTAACATTCATTGTGTTTAGTAACAAAATTAATGGTTTTACATAATTACCACGATTTGAACATGATAGGAGTAAATATTTTCTTTCTATTTGTTTACTATTTTCCGTTTATGTACACTGCCGACCATAAGTGTTTGCCCATCCAGAAAACAATAGAAAAACAAGTGTAATACTCGCGGCAAAATTAAAATTTTATTACATAATTGTTCAAATATTTTAAAATCCTTAAAAAGTATTATTTGAAAGAATTTTAACAAATATTCTTTTAAATTTGTTTGGCTTTTATTATTGCCTGCCACTATCTTAGCATTTTCTCCATTTTTAACTATCCTGTAGTTGGATCCATAGTGTTTATGTGGATGTTGGAGCTAATTTTCGCACTTAGCCGTCTAGCCCATTATATAACAGCACCATAGGTTTCAAGTTGGGGCTCTGAGGAGGCCATTTCATAATAACAATTATTCCTTCCCGTTTTATTTCGTCTAAATACTCCAGACAACACAAAGTTTTATCCAAGAACGGCATTCTATTCTAAAATTTCTCCGTACCGTTCTTCTCTTGGAATACCATCCACATCAAAATAAATGGTCGCCTGGTCACGTTGCAACCGTGTCTTTAGAAAGTTGTAGAACGGTCAATTCCGAATGGTACACAACTATTTGTTTGCCAAAAGTTTTTGAAGAAATAAGGAAAACAAACCGAAAGCCACAGATCATTCGCCACCATGACAATGCGAGCTCTCACAGGTCGGTTCAAACAATTGAGTATTTGACCGGGCAAAACATTGAATTGATAAGCTATCCGCCGTACAGCCCTGATCTAGCACTCTGTGATTTCTTTTTGTTCTCACACGTGAAGAAGAAACTTCGTGGTCAACGGTTTTCTTCGGAAGAGGCAATTGGGGCATTCAAAACTCATGTTTTGGAGATTCCGCCTTCACAGTGGCAAGAATGCTTTTCGGATTGGTTTAAACGAATGCAACAGTGCATTGATTTTCAAGGAGAATATTTTGAAAAGCAATCAAACTATTTTCGATAATAAAATTTTTTTTTGTTTGCTATTCCCGAAATATAAACGGCCACCCCGTATTATGTTCATGTTTTAATTAATATTAAATAAGACAATATGAAAATATGCACATGGGCAAGCACTTATGACCGCTAGTGTATGCATTTACCTGATTTTAGAATTATTTACTATTTATTTAATCTTATAATCAAATGAATTGTTATTATAGCAGACACTTCATGGATTTGCATACATTGTAATGGAATAACTTTATTTCTAAGCAAATTAATAGAAAATAGGGGTAAGGAACCAACGTTTTATCACAGTATAAAATAGAAAATAATGTTTCGATTTTTTTTACTGTATCTAAAACCATATTAAACCACAAGACCCATAAAACAGGACATTCAGTTAATATTAAATAAAAGGACAAGGGATTCCTCGTTCGCTCAACATAAAACACAAGTTATATCGGAAGAACCGGGATATAAAATACGCAATACGTTCAGTTCACAGCTTCTTGTTAGTCAGTGTTTATTGTATTTAATGTGAAATAGATAATTGTTTTTGCACCTACATTGAAAACCAATATTTCGATAATATATTTTAATTACGCGATAATGTCACCCATGAGGTCTTCAATATCATTTTTGACAAGCTTTTATGTATTTGTACCAAAAAAAGGCTAATTGAGAAAATAAATATATTGCCACGCGGTGCAATTGGGGCGTTTTTACTTGGCGGTAAGAAAGATGCGCAGTAGTCCATAGACAACTACTAATAGAGTGACTACGCCTACTACAACAGCTTAAGAGACAGTTCAGTTGGTCTTTATATTCTTAATGAATAAGAATAACAATAAAAGATATCAAGTTTTACAGAATTAAAATACTCATTAACTTTTAAATGGTAAATTTATGTCTTTTATATATGTAATTTATCTAATAATTATACTGATTCACATATTGTATATAATTTGAACCGGTGCAAATTCCAAAGCGTTTTCATTACGGACCTAATATCTACTGTCTTATAGTTCAATCAATTACTACGGGTTAGGGGTGAAGAATACTTACGTAGATTCACCGTCAAGTAACATGGTCCCACCTGTACATCTTATATACTAAACACGCATTTTTAGTATAATTTTAGTATTTGTTTCGCCTCTAAAATACTGGCAAACACTCCTAAAGTTCTGAAAACCCGCGTGTTAAAGCAACCCCAGACATGAGCGTATACATTATTTATCCATTGATGACGTTTTCCTTCAAGCAGAAAGATGATGCATCTGTAAACACAACGTCGAACCAATCTCTGTTGGATTTGTTTTGTGCCCAGACCACACGCACCTGTCGATGTGTCTCGGAGTGCAACGATTTAATAATTGTGCTTTATTTCATTTTATTTATCCATTGATTACGCCTTCCTTCAAACAGAAGGATGATCTATCTGTAAACACAACGTCGAACAATCTCTGTTGGAATTTTTTGTGCCCAGACCACATGCACCTGTCGATGTGTCTCAGAGAGCAACGATTTAATAATTGTGCTTCAAGAAGCGACATGGTGTTCGCGTAATCTACTTCTAATTGTTATGAAAGTAATATTTCTTGGTTGTCTCGGATTGTTCTTGACGAAATGTTCATTGCGATTATTTTTAATAAGCCAATGATAGTCATCGTCTGACGAAGTCTTTTGACTTGTGTAAATCCGTCACCGCAATTGTGGTGTTATTATTGTGACCGTTACGGTGTTCATACAAAACACTGCTTTGAAACGTTGTAGCATACGCTACACTCATTTCAACAAAAACTGTTATCTGCGAGAAAATATTTCTACCCACTCTGTCAGTCCCACAGTCCAATTAACTTTCCCTTCATGGGATATTGGCCTGTGTTTCTTGTTAAAGGAATTTCTTTGAGCAGGCATGTCTAAGTTAGTAGAATCATGTGATGGCCTTAGAAGTTGTCATGTAGATTAGATTGGGTGGAAATGTTGTCTTGCTTTCTACTACTTTTATTTAAAAAAAAACTATATATTTTAAGTCATCATACCCTAACAAAATCATCTAGAAGACTGGCTTCTTCTACATTCCTTTAGAGTAGAATATTGATCATCAATCAAAGCATCATCAGATAATTTAATTAGCTTAGCTACGTATTCGCACATTCTATTTGTAGCTGCCTTAATAATTTTGCTGCTAACTGGAGATACTATGGATCTTTGGACTATTAGGTTTATAGCCCATACTGTGTCAATACAATGGTGTCATTTCCGGGTAACATCTCGAGCTTTTTCTTCGAGACTACATCTGTAAAATGCTTTAATGCGATAGACGGCTGAAGAAAAAAAAATATCGTAAAAATATGAGCATTCAGTCTGCTCATATTTTTAGGATCTTCAATGCATACATTTTAAAACCGTGTTTTACTTATTACTTTTATATTTCTGTTTGCGTTAAGTAATTATCAGTGTCACCGGAATTTCTTTTCAGATAAAGATAGACACCTTACAAAACAAGTCTCTTAGTACAATTTTTTATTATGGCTTTAAATGTAATTATCGCCGTATTGTAATTTTCAATTTTCGCTAACGAGTTTCGTAGATGCCATAAGGGATTAAGTTTACTTTATTCCCCCGTTCTAATTTGCGCCTTTCTCGTTGATTTAGTTTCGTTTATGCCAATCGAAGTTAAATTCCAACTTATCCCGCCCCTCTTCTCTTTTCACTGCCACATTTTAATCGGATTTCAATGATAATCGGGATTTTTTTTTCATCGCTTGTTACATACGGAAATATTTGATGAAGCACTTGATTACCGCACTCGAATATGTTGCTTTTTAAATGAAGGGCACACGAATTGATGAATCTAAATTCCATAGCTGATTACTCACTACGATCAAGATTTATCAGTGATCAAAGTGATCAGAATCGTTCACCGTAGACGCATCATGTATGTACGTGCACATACTCAAAAGTGAACGCATTTCTGAACAAAATATTGCGAGATTACGGGAATTTAACAGTTGATTGTAAATTCAGGGCTAATACGAAATGTTTAAAAATACTCGTCTGCCTACTTCCCCCTCAGAAAACGAGATTGCTTACCTACCGTGTAATCAATAACTAATAAACCCTAATACAAGCAGCCGATAGGATTTGCATCGTTCCAATTATCTCATGTTTTTAAGCAGCCATAATACTGCTGTGCTGCAAACAATTGAAACTTCCTTTATTATTATATAAACATCGTGTCTATGTAAATTTTATGCATCCGGTCGGACCAACCCTCTTCAAGTTACGTCAATTTCAAAACCACTTAACTTAGAAGATAAATGTAAAGGTACAAAAGTGGTTATAATCCGGTGCCAAATAAAAAATTAGTTTGAAAAATTATTTTAAATATATTCTTCCTATTATTTAATATATAATTGATTTATTCGATGTGGATAAATTAATATTATTACACTTAATTCACAAAATAATAAATTTATTCATTTGCTACGTTTAATTCAATTTTTCTTTACTATTTACTAATAATACGTATACTTACTATAAGGAAAATAAGTGGTCGCTCGGCTATATGCAACATTTTGTCAATTATTGGGTTGGCAACTAAGTACTTTCGGTTTTGTAGTATAAAATAAAACACTTTTTTTTAAACAAAGAATAGTTTTTAATCAATTATATATTTTCCATTTTGCTCAATGACCTTTTGCCATCTTTCTTTCAGCTGCATGATTCCGCGCTCATAAAATTTCTGGTCCTTATCAGCAAAAAAGTGAACCAGGTGCGAGTGAAGGTCATCGTCATTTGTGAAAGTTTTATCATTCAAAGAATTCTGCAAACTTTGAAATAAATGGTAATCAGATGGTGCTAGATCAGGGCTGTATGGGGGATGTGGCATCACTTCCCAGCCAAGCTCCAATAGTTTCCCACGAGTTGCCAAAGATGTGTGAGGCCTTGCATTATCTTGGTGCAAAACTACACCTTTCCGATTTGACAATTCTGGCCGTTCTTCTTTGATTGCTTCATCCAGTTTTATTAATTGTTGACAGTAAACATCAGAATTGATCGTTTGGTTCCTTGGAAGCAGCTCAAAAAGCACAACACCTTTGTAATCCCACCAAACTGACAGCATGATCTTTTTTGAATGCAATTCAGCTTTCGATGTGGTTTGAGCTGGTTTATCGTGTTTGCTCCATGATCGTTTTCGAACTATGTTACTGTACAGGACCCATTTTTGAATTTCTTTTAATTCGTGAGGTACCCAAATATCAAGCTTCTTAACTAGCCCAAGACATTTTAAATGTTTTTCAATTGTTGTTTGCGATACATGTAGCCTCTCCGCAACCTCTCGAACAGTTATATGACGATCCTCTTCAATTATGACTTTGATTTGGTCATCATCAACTTCAGTAGGCCGACCAGAACGTTGCTCATCTTTGAGGGAAAAATCTCCAGAACGGAATTTTTTATACCAATTCTGACACGTGCGCTCTGTTAAGCAATTAACATCATAAACTTCACATATTTTTTTGTGAGCCGCAGCAGCTTTCTTTCCTTTACGGAAATAAAATAGTAAAATATGTCGAAAATGTTCGTTTCTGCACTCCATTTAAAATTAACCCACAACTAATAGCTTTAATAAAAATCACGCACTACTTGCTTCTGAAGTTATGTCAATGTGACTAGTATCACGCGACAAACGGTAAAGTACAGCACCAATATACGTTATACCAAAAATAAAGCAACGCTCTCTATCAGTAAAAACCGAAAGTACTTAGTTGCCAACCCAATACATTAGAACTTTAACAAAATAAAACAGAACAACAAGGTCATACAAGGTTGATGTGGTCTAACAAAGAAAGCAAAAGTTAGTTTTCCAGACAAAAAAAGGAGACATCGCATGTCTCAACACACTTATTTCAACAATACTCCAAATCAGCAATGCCTTTATTGTAGATCTATAAATCAAATCCTGAAAATATCTATTTACACCAGTGATCACCTTGAAACTGGACGAAAATATCTTTCCACCCAATCATTTTTTCAAATTTGGAAATAGATGACAATCTCTGAGAGACAAATTTGGAGAAGTGAAGAACTAATTCAAATCCCACACTTTGAATTTTGGCCATGACGATCTCTTCGAGTATTTTTTCATTTCCTATTCATCAGTTAAAATTCTTTGCAGACCGTCATCTGAAATAGACACTAGGTTTGCTATCTCGCACAGTCCAACAGTCATCTAATATGGTGGACATTTTCGACCATATTTTGGACAGTAACTAAGCATTCATGGCGGAATTCAATCTTTATACTCGCACAACCACGTGTAAATTTAAAAACCTATTTTTTAACCATTGAAAATGGAGGAGTGAACCCTAATAATATCGAATCCAACGCTGCTTTGGTTTCGGTTAGTGTTAATCCTTTCAAATGAAAGTACTTTATCACTATTTTCAACTTATTTTTTTCAATTGTTTTCTATCACAGGAAACGTTCACTTTGACGCAACTTTGGCACACTGTCAAACACAGACCAATTGACAGATTGCTTTTTAGTGTCATATTTAACCTAGTAAAAGACATTCCCAATAGTTTTTCTTTCTAAATAGTGACAATTTACAAATTTCTTAGATGATCCCACAACAGCTATTAAGGATTGCAACCTAGACAACCTAAACTGCACGTCGATTCACTCGAGGCAGATGAGAAGAATTAACGCACAGAAAGAAACAGGAGATATTATGTATTATATAAGATGTCCCCTCCATAAGAAGTTCAATTTATTATTGCACTTCTAAAGTCCACCTAAGGCGACCAAACCTCTGTATATACTTTTTAAATATGTTATCAGTTTTTGCTTAAATTAATAAATGCGCAAATCTAGAAATATTTCCTCGAAACGATTATATTCGTTATTCACATATCCCTTACAGAATCTAGCATCAATTTAGATTTTGTTGAATATCCCTTGTAACTTATTGTCATCCCGAGAGCGTAGACAATGTATTATAAATTTCATTTATTTTGTGTTTGTGTTTTCAGCCATTAGAGATAATAAAATACTTAGTTTACATTAACAACGTTTCGGGGGAGTTTTCCCCTGTTTTTCAAGTTATTTATTTAATTGTTTTATTTTTTCTTCTTTAACCTTTTGTTTCATGTTGGCAATTGTAAATTTACAAAAACACAAACATTTTAAATTAGCAAAATTATGTCGCGTTTGTGCGAGTTTATAATTATGTATGGAACTGACGAAACTGTTACATGTCAGTTCCACACATAAGTATAAATAACTTGAAAGAGGACGGAAGAAATCCCCCGAAACATCGTTAATATAAACTGAATGTTTTATTATCTCTAATGGTCGAAAACCCAAACACGAAAGAATAAAATTTATTTAGAATAAAGCGACCAACACATCAAAAAGAAGAGAGTAAATAATGAATTGTTCAAGCTAGTGCCCTCAAAATTATTACGTGCTTTTGTACGATACATTTTGTGCTGTTATCAGTAGGATTGGGATCCTCTTCATCTTCTTCTTTTCCAAGTTGCAGTGAAACTGAACTTTGTTCTTAACTCCGTCGTCTTCATGGGTTTGAAACCTGTGGACATACTTAAACATAATAATTAGCAGTGCTTGCTAATGCAAGTCTTGTCATCTTCGTTGAAGATAAATAGCAGCACAATATAACGTACACTACGAAGCCACGGTTAGCGTAACAACAACCAAACGCCGTTTAGCCGAAGCTGGACTTAGAGGTCGAGTAGCAGTAAAAAAACCACATCTGTCTGCACAACATAAACAAAAAAGATTGACCTGGGCGAAAACACACGGGTACTGGACTGTCGAAGAATGGAAACAAGTCTTATGGACAGATGAATCCAAATTTGAAATTTTTGGAAATAAACGCCGTACTTTTGCTCGTCGTCGCGTCGGGGAGATGTTAGATGAACGTGTGGTTAAGATAGTGAAACATGGTGATGGAAATGTGACAGTTTGGGGTTGCTTTGGAGGTGGGCACATCGGAAAATTGGTGCGCCACCCCAAAGTCCGGACTGCAATCCGATAGAGCTGTTATGGGACTGTTTGGATCGTGAAGTGAAGATCTTTGGAGTAAGTTGCGGAATGCATGGAACTCTATCGATGACGAATATCTCGACCGACTAGTTGAACAAATTCCACGTGTTTGTGAAGCCGTGATCGCAGCTAGGGGTGGCTACTTTGACGAAAATAAAATTTAATAATAATAATAATATTTATTAACCACCCGACAGAGTACCCCTATAGGGTATACAAACCAAAAATTACAATTACATTGTTAATACATATAAAAAAAATCAAAAACACAAAGAAAATGAATAACAAAATAATAGCACTGAATGTAAGTTAAATTAATAAATAAATCAAATTAAATCCAATCAAACACCACGACGATGCAGTTGATTGAAATTCCTAGCCGCGTGCATAAGTGGAGCCCTAAACAGAATGTTGGTTCTTGCCGTTCCCATTGCCAAAGGATCACCGAACCTCGACTCCAGGCGTGGAACCGAAAAACCTACGCCAGCCAACAGCTCTGGCGCATCAATTCCCCCCGAAATCAAGCCAGACATAAACGCAGCACTGACACTCCGCCTCCGTTCTGCCAAGGACTCAAAGCCATGACTAAGTAGAAGTTCCCCATAGTCAGTGTCGTGTCCCAGATAAAAACCATTTTCTCTGAATGACAAGTACTTCAAAAACTTTCTCTGCACTCGTTCCACGGCATCAATCTGATTATTGTAAATAGGGTACCACACCACTGCATCATACTCCAGCTTACTGCGCACTAACGCACGAAATAAAGTGGATATGCATCCCGTGTTTGTAAAGCTCCTGCAAGTCCGCATGGTAAGGCCAAGAACTTTGTGTGCATTCGTGAGCATAGCCGAAACATGGTCAGAAAAGGACAGCCTGCAATCGAAAACAACACCTTATAGAATTCACATGCGAAACTAACACGTTATCAATATGATATAGGTACTCAATCCTATTCAATTTTCGTGTATAAGAGACTGAATAACATTTTACAATATTTAGGGACAGATTATTGTTGGTACACCAGACAGAGATAAAAGTCAAAGCCTCCTGCAAAAGTCGAATATCATCAATTGAGGCAATTCTGTGGTAAATTTTCAAATCGTCGGAATACGGTAGTACTGGGCATTCGATCGCAGCAATAAGGTCATTAATGAAAATCACAAACAAAAGTGGCCCAAGATTCGAACCCTGCGGCACACCAGAAGTTGACACATAATATTTGGATTTGAAACCGTTGTAGTAAACATAATTATACCGATTAGTTAAATACGAACTGAAAAATCCTAGCAAAGCATCATCAAAACCAAAAGAATCCAACTTGTGTAACAAAATGGTATGATCCACAGTATCAAAAGCTTTAGAAAAATCTGTATATACAACATCCAACTGTCCACCCTCATCCAACGCCAAAATTTAAGCTAACTTATTATAATATTACTTAGGTTAATAATGTCAATTGCTTGAATTGTATGTTAATTTAGTGTTTTATAAATAAATTTGCCAATTCTCTTCAATATCATTGCGCAATTAAAATTATCTGTAGTGCGATTAAACGTATGGACGGTAGTGTATAATATATTGAAAGTGACACTCTATCGCAATAATATTCTAAAACTATCGCGATCTCCGTCGAATTGAATCTCGTTGTTTCCAAATTGCGATCAAGTTTAAATGTTTTTATTTTTTGCAATTACACCAATTCGAAGTTTCCGTAAAAGTTCTTAAAACCGAACAATTTTTATTACATCTATTATTTGTTTATTAAGTAGCAAAGTTAAGAAATTGCTTCACGTTACTAAATTCAAAAAAATTCATATTAAATAAATTGCTCTTTCTACGACTAAAAGTTTTAAATCAAAGGTACTTTCATCGGAAAGATTTAACACTATATAATACACGCATTAATGCAGCCCGTTTCTTTTTTTTTATAACATGCAAACAGTAAATTACTTTATTTTATACTATTACGGTCCGTATTTGAAATTAAAGAAACGCGGCAACTATGTATTAAGTGCAATTGCATTAACTTTGTTGCATATATTAAAATTATTATAGACTGTAAACGAACGATGGAAATAGCAAGTAAATGACTCCAACTTTCTCAGAATTATTACCATGAAATAATAAAAATTCATGATACCCCATTTCCAAACTTTAATTATACAATTTCAGAAATGGGAATTATAGATAAAGTAAGGCAGGAATGATAACGAGCGTTTAAGTTTTACATAATAATAATAGTACCACTATTACATTAGAACATTGATCGGACCATGCAACTTAATGTGGTATCATAAAAAGCTTTTTTTAATTAAAGTTATTTGTTCTGTTTCCGTACTGGCAGACCCATCAAAATTTATATGTATCTATATTACAATTCATTGCTGAAACAGTCAACTAATAACGTATCAGTTGTTATTAAGCGGTCTCGTGAAGCCTTATCTATAATATATTAGAAACAGTTTTATTCTTTTCGATAAATTTCCGTAACATTTCTATTAGAGACATCATTAACTCAAAAGGGAAGTGTGGTTGAATTGTTTGTTACTTATGAAAAGAAATGGAAAACTTTTGTGACTTCTGCATTTCCTTCCAGAGTTAAATTATCAATAAAATGAAGTAGTAAGTTTTTTAGAGAGAAAATTAATCCTATAAGGAAAAAGTACGACAAACAGATGCTATACGAAGGAGTACTCGAAAATAACCAGAATGGCAGCGTTGTGGTTGGGACTTACCTAGCACCAACTTATCTGCGTTCGGTGCAGTCGGTTCTCTCGCCGAATAAGGTTGTGTCTTGTTGCAGTGGATTTTTTTGTAAAAACATTTTCATTTGTGATGTCTGACTTAAAAAAGGGAAAGTAAAATTTCGACATTGAATTATTCTTCTCAATCTCCATATGCAAGTCGAAAATATTCGAGTAATTATGCAGTAGAAGTTTTAAATCCACCGTTGTTTAATAGTGAAGACAAGTAGTAATATTCGCAGGTTGTTGTGGTTGATACCTCTGTGTTATTCCAAAAATTTGGTAGACATTTTAGTAGCTGTAGTTTTGCATACGTTAAAACAAATATTACTAAAACTGTCACTTTAGCGATGCTTAGACAGCAATCGATTGAAACGTGAATAGCATATGATGTCGACCAAGAACAGTATCTGGAGTGATTGACCATTATTTTTAACGATGAAAGCGTCCTTTATTTGCTTGAATACCTGGGAAATAAGTGTGGACTGGAAACAACATATGAAGTTGTTTGTCTTCGGAAGCGCTCTTTTCCATAGAATCTAAACGCCCGAAAAATTATTATATCAAAAGATCTTTTATTTACAGTGCGAAGATGTTTTGCTGCGAGTAATTGAAGTCAGATTTATATAACCTAAGAAGGCACAAGCAAAATGTCGACATTGAATTGGTCTCTCATTCTCCACATGCTAGTGGAAAATGTACGGGCAATTATGCAGCAGAAGCTTTAATTTCATCGTTGTTTGATAATGAAACCATTATTGCGGAATGTGACTTTTGATACTTCTGTGTTGTGCCAAAAATTTGGTAGACATTTAGCTGTATATACGAGGGTGCTCCCAGAAGTATCCGACCCAACAAAGAAAACACAAATTTTGGAAAGAAATATATTTATTTTTCAACATAATCTCCTTTCAGCTCTATACACTTTTCCCAGCTATGTTCAATAAGTTCGTTACCCTTTTTATAATAAGAACTGGCTTCCTCCTCAAAATAGCCAACTGCAGACATCATTTCTTCATCGTTGGAAAATCTTTGACCACCGAGCTATATTTTCAAATTTGGGAACAGAAAATAATCCGAGGGGGCTAAATCTGGCGAATAGGGTGCATGAGATAGCAATTCAAACCTTAATTCATTAATTTTGGCCATTGCAATAACGGATTTGTGAGCTGGTGCATTGTCTTGATGAAACAACACTTTCTTCTTAGCCAAATGCGGTCGTTTTTGCTTGACTTCTTCGCTTAAGCGTTGCAATAAATTCGCATAATACTCGCCGTTGATAGTTTTTCCTTTTTCAAGATAGTCAATGAAAAGTATTCCACGCGCATCCCAAAAAACGGATGCCATGACCTTGCCTGCAGATGAAACGGTCTTCGCCTTCTTTGGAGCCGGTTTTCTCTTTTGAGTCCATTGTTTTGATCGTTCTTTTGTCTCGGGCGTGAAATGATGGACCCATGTTTCATCCGTGGTTATGAAATGGCGCAAAAATTTCAAATGAAAGTATTGTATCACGTAACGATGACCAATTTTCTCCGTTTTTACAAATTCACTGAAAACGTTCATTATCGATGGCTGCCAAATACTAAACAACGTGGCGTCTTCAAACTTGAAACATATGCTTTATAGATTGTGTACTTTCTAATAGAGTGATATTTTTTAAACAACTACCGCCATCTCTAGGTCAGGCCGGGTACTTATGGGACCACCCTCGTATTGTAGATCTCAAAACGAATTGTATAATTTGGCATCTTAAGGTTATTTTAATGTTTCGACAAATAATAAAATAACTACAGTTAATACAGTAATATTTTCGTAGATTTCATGTAATCTAAACTGGGAAACAAATTTAATAATACATACTACTGTGGGCAAAAAATAGTAAGACTTCGTTCATAATTTTTAAATTCTTAATTTATTCTTCCAAATCTATTTCGTCCCCCTCAAAGTATCCCCCCCCCCCCGGCCCCAATACACTTGTGCCAACGTTTCTTCCTATTCTCGAAACAGTTGTTAAAGTCAATTTCAGGAATAGCCTTCAATGCGCGTAGCGATTCACGTTTAATGTCTTCAATTGGCTCAAAACGGTTTCTCCAGAGCGGTCGTTTGAGTTTGCTGAATAGCCAGAAGTCACACGGAGCTAAATCAGGCGAATACGGTGGTTGCGGCCGATATTGGTTGAAAATTTGGCGAAAAACTCACGAAGAATTAATGCAGTATGCGACGGTACATTATCGTGGTGCAAAAACCAAGAGTTGTCGGCCCATAATTCTGGCCTCTTTTTACGAATAGCATTGCGTAAACGACGCATAACACTCAAATAGTATTCTTTGTTGACAGTTTGGCCGGTCGGAAGGAATTCGGAGTGCACCACACCTCGATAATCGAAGAAAACTGTCAACATAACCTTGATTTTTGACTTGCTTTGACGTGGTTTTTTGGGTTTCGGCTCACCTTTGATACGATATTCGGCCGATTGATCGTCTGTTTCCAGGTCATAAGCGTAGATCCAAGTCTCATCTCCAGTTATGATGCCTTTCATTTTGTCTTGATAGTCGGAAAGCATTGTTTCACAGACGTCAACGCGACGCCGTTTTTCGAAAAAATTGAGTGATTTTGAAACAAATCGTGCTTTCACTTTTCTTATGCCCAAATGATCTTTCAAAATGGTTTTCACTGATACTTCCGATATTCCAGCGATGCCAGTAAAGTCTCTGATTGTTAATCGTCGATTCTCAAGCACCAATTCCTTGATTCTATTGACGTGTTGATCATCAGAAATTTGATTCCGTACACAAAATTAATTTAATGGAACTTCTTTGTTGAATAATTTCATTTATTGTAAAAATCGCCGAATGCACTTTTTGTACTTCAGAAAGACAAGCGTATACTAAACACTAATGATTATTTTGATGTGACATTTGGCACAGATATCACTGACAGTCATACCAACCTAGAAAAAAAATATTTCGACGAATGGGTTTTCGCGCGAAATTTAAATTAAAAAGTCTTACTATTTTTTGCCCACAGTAGTAATTAATCACTTACAGCGTAACATAATCAAATGTACATTTAAAATTCATGAATTGGAAAGAAATGTTTGTTTCATTTAAAAATTAAGGAACATATTTACAGCATAATATAACCAAATGTACATTTAAAATGTACGAAAAGAAACGAAATGTTTGTTTCGTTTAAAAACTAAGGAACACATAACACGTACACATAAAAGAAACAAGCGTACTTCATATTTTTGGGTCTCTTGAAACGGCTCGGTTCAGTGCAATGCATTCGACCACAGGAATAGAAGGCATTGTGTAAAGGTGAAGTACAGCACAAGAGGCCGAAGAAGTACACTCCTCGTAGTCACATGAATATTGTAAATTCAGCTGACAAAGAAATCATTAACTCATTAGCTCATTTACAAAGTAAACGTTTCCCGTTTTCAACTCCCGCCATTAATAATTCGTAAATTTGTATATTGTTAAATTATTTAAGACGTCACGTTTAATGAATTTATTACACCTGCTATCCGATACCCGAGAATAGTTTAAAACTGACATAAATAGGCCATTAATAGTTTAAAGAAAATTTTTAACCATCCCACACGAGACCCATGAATTTCTTCTACACGTTATTGTGTAACCCTATGGTATTATTTGTAGTCTATCTCCTTTCAACGCACACCGGTTCCGCGCAAAGCTTCAACGAACTTTCCTATATTTTAATGTTGGAGAGAACAAAGAGCAATATAGATTATGCCGAACAGACCTTGAGCCTAGGAGCGGTAATAATTTAAAACGGGTTTTGCAACTCTATACACTGTCTAAGTTTATGAACATTCTAATTATTTCGATATAGTTTTATTTATAGAAATGTTGATAAAATACCTGTTCGAAACGTATATTTTCCTCTTCTAATGATTGATTATTTACTGATCATAGTTCTGCAAATATCTATAGGTACAGGCTACTTGCAGAAACATTGATTCAAATCACAAAACGTAAGGGAATTTATGCGTTTATTGTAAATGAAATATCGCAAGACAAGAGACAAACTAATATATTACAGTATGCCGAATAGAAAGCGTGGCGGGAATATTTAGACAATCTAAGTTAATAAATGAACTATTTAATTGCAAATAAATATATTTTATCTGCGCTATTATCTTTAGGTATTAACGTTTCAAACATTTTTCAAACGAAGATCTACTAAATTCAAAGAACTTTCGTTTTATATTCAGAATATCTCCAAACAAAAAGATGATTTAACCATATACACTACCGGCCAAAAGTGTTTGCCTACCCAGAAAGTGTAATACTCATTGCAAAATAAATAAAAGTATTTCATACAATTTTAAAAAATATTCTTTGATTTGTCGAGCTTCCAGTTCTATTTTTGACCATGCAGTTAGATCCATAGTGTTTTTGTGGACGTTGGAGCTGATTTTCGCACCTGTCTGTCATCCCAAAACAGCTCTATAGGATTCAAGTCGGGGTTTTGAGGAGGCCATTTCATAATAATTATTCTTTCCCGTTATAATTTTAAATACTCCCGCCACAAATTGGACGTGTGTTTGGAAGCGTTGTCTTGCTGGAACATAAAATTTTCTCCAATTAGTCGTGTTCTAGAGGACACGGCATTCTATTCCAAAATTTCTCTGTCCACTTTAATAAGATCGCCTACAGTTGTTCCAGCAAAACAACCCCAAATTTGATTCTCCTCCATGCTTGATGATGAATGTAATGTATGATTCGAGAACCCGTTCTTCCGCTGACTTTCAGGCAAACGTTCTTCTTTTTTGAACCGAATGTCTCGACTTTAGATTCGTCGACCCAAAGCGTTTTTTTTTCCACCTTTTTCCACTATCCAATTCCTTGTGTTGTACCCATGTTAACTGTTTCATTTTGCTTATTAATTAATTAATCATTTTCCTTATTAAATATTATTTTTATTAGTTAATGAATGTTTGTCTTTGCTGCAATTTTCGGTGCAGTTTTTCGTCTGTTTCTTTTACCTAAAACTATTGCTCGATGTTGAATTTGATGGAGCCTGTGGTTGATTGACTTGATCACTAAGGTTGATATATAACCCCTTTCCACAATTAACTATTTGTAAATTCTGTATACGTATTTCGACAACCAAGTTGTCATCATCAGCAGATAATTTCAAAGTGTCGCACCTGGTAAAACACGGCGAAAAAATTGTACGAAAAATAAACGCCGTACGCGATCCGCATCGTTGAAAACCAAGATGTGCACTGAGTGCACATCTTGGTTTTACCAGGTGCGACACTTTGAAATTATCTGCTGATGATGACAACTTGGTTGTCGAAATACGTATACAGAATTTACAAATAGTTAATTGTGGAAAGGGGTTATATATCAACCTTAGTGATCAAAACTATTGCTCGATCTTCAGCTGATGTTAGTTTTGGTCGGCGTGGCCGCTTTTTAATCAATACGTTTCTTCCTACATTTTAATATTTGTGTATTACTTTTGCTAATATAACGAAACACTATATTAAGCCCATAGTTCTTTTCTACGCGGCATTATTCAAAATATCGATCTAATTTTAAAATAATACCCAACCACTTCAACACGAACTCTTTACACTTCGAAAGTTGAATGAAAATTAAATTTTTTATATAAATACGATAATTTTTGCTACTTGATTTATGGCCTAGTATAATCGTATTTAAAATTTTCAAGAAAAGGATCTTTATTTAATCGCTTTACCTGAATTATAAAATGGTCATTGTTGATAATTTAGTTTTAAAGTACTTAAATACATAAATACCGAAAAATGTACATGTGTCATGTTTATGTCTTAAAATATAAAAACATACTGGTTTTAGTTAGGTTATAAAATTTATTATTTGAATGATATGAAAATATACACGTTACAAAGTATGGCCGGCAGTGCAGAAGTTTGTAAAAATGGATCAGTTGGTAAGAAAAATTAATACAACATTTGGAAACATTTTTGCAACGAAAAGTAATGATACGATAGCAAACAAAAAAATTTTTATTATCGAAAATAGTGCTTTTCAAAATATTCTCCTTGAAAATCAATGCACTTTTGCATTCGTTTAAACCAATCCGAAAAGCATTGCTGCTACTGTTAAAGCGGTATCTCCAAAATATGAGTTTTGAATGCATCAACTGCCTCTTCCGGCGTAGAAAACCGTTGGCCACGAAGTTTATTCTTCACGTATGGGAACAAGCAGAAATCACAGGCTGCTAGATCAGGGCTGTACGGCAGATGGCTTATCAATTCAATGTTTTGCCCGGTCAAATATTCAATTGTTTGAACCGAGCTGTGAGAGCTCGCATTGTCATGATGGAGAATGATCTGTCGCTTTCGGTTTGTTTTCTTATTTCTTCAAGAACTTTTGCCAAACAAATAGTTGTGTAGCATTCGGAATTGATCGTTCTACAACTCTCTAAAGACACGGTTGCAACGTGACCAGTTTTTCCGAAAAAACAGGCGACCATTTGTTTTGATGTGCTTCGAGCGCGAACAACTTTTGTTGGTTTTGGCTCGTCTTGGAATACCCACACAGTCAACTGCTGTTTACTATCAGATTCATATGTATAAATCCAAGATTAATCACCTGTGGCGACTTTATAAATGTTCTTTGAAGCATCACCATTGTATTTTTTGTACATTTCTTGACACCAATCGTCGCGAGTCCTTTTTTGAGCAGTTGTCAAATTATGTGGTACCCAACGTGAACAGAGATTCTCAACGGCTAAATGTTGATGCAGGATCTTATGCACGCTGGTGTTACTAATACCTAGAGATGCCTCGTTCTCACGGTATGTCACATGACGGTCTTGCATTATCAATTCAGTCACTACATTAATGTTTTCCGACACAACAACATTTGTGGGACGACCTTCACGAAATTCATCATCCAAAGAACGCCGTCCAAGTTTGAATTCACTATACCAACGATATACTGTAATTTTCGACCGTGCTTCATCACCATATAAAGAATTCATCTCGTCGATGCATTCTTGTTAAGATAATCCACGCTGAAAGTTATGAAAAATAATTGCATGAAAATGTTCGCGAGTTAATTCCATTTTTTCGCTGACATTAATTTAAAGTTACTGTCAACAATAGAAATAGCGACCGGATAATAAAACTATCTAGGTAAATATATTGTCGAAAATGGCTAACTTCACGATGCAAACATCAGATCGGGGGCAAAACTTACAGTGTTGCCAGTTCCCGAAATATAAACGGCTACCCTCGTATCACTTGTGAACTAGTTAAAAGAAAACTGAGATCTTTAATTTCAATACAGAAAATCCACTAATTCGTCGGCATTAAAAAATGTCAATGTTAAATTTTACTAAATACCAGGTATAGTCGATACAACCAATTACTTAAAATAAAGAGTGAGTCTAAAGCACGCATGTAAAATATCGAATACAAAGTACGAAAAATTAGTAACACGTTCGGCGAAGCATACGTATTTTTTCACATTCACTTTCATTCCGTCTTCCATAATTTTTTTGTTTTTATACACAAAATAATCGGTTTGTGGTGAATTATATATATATTTCCACTACAAAGGAGAGAATGTATAAGTTTTCGTACGGTATACGGTAATATCAATTTTAATCTTTGGGCATAATTACAGTTGTTGGTTTCTAAAATGTGGCTCACAAACAGGCGAACCAGTAATATCGGTGAATAACAACTAATTTAGTTATTAAATATAACACATACGAAGGGCACTTACTATTTTATATATTGCATTTTTTTCGTTAGTAATGTATTCAAATTAGCGTAATTTTGACGCTCTACTTGTGATGCTATATACACTGCCGTTCATAAAAAAAATACCAAATATATTTTGTGATTATTCTTCGTAAAATACATGTGAATTAAAATATGTACTAAAAACTATAAAAAACGATATGTTTTTTTGTTCACAGGCAACTTTTATGGTCCCTATGTGTTTTTGTTATTCGTGTAGTATCAAAACCGAATAAAGTTTTTATTTTATAGGTGACATTCAGTGTAATGCAATTATAAAATACGTTTTTAGATAACAACTTATATTAGCAATTAATTGCTAACTTTCTTATTATCGAAGCTTTGAAGTATTGGTTTAAATTAGCAATTTAGTGACATTTTTTGTTTTGAAACGACGAGAACAGAAAAACAAACGCCTAGTTAACCGATATGCATTATATGTATGGACTTACCAATTGAAATTCGTTAGGGGCTAGGCGATTGTACATTTCATATTATTCAAATGGACAATATTTTAACCTAACTAAAACTAATATGCTATTAAATTATGAACGTAGTACACGCATATTTTTCGATATTTATGTATTTAAGTACTTCAAAACTAAATTATCGACAATAACCATTTTGCAACTCAGACAGGGCGATTAAATAAAAACTTTTTTCTCGAAAATTTTAAATACGATTTCATTAGGCCATGAATCACATAACGAGAGGTATCCTATTTGTGTAAAAATTTTAGTTTTCGTACAACTTCCGTAGTGTAAAGAGTTGGTGTCGTAATGTTTGTGTGTTATTTTAAAATAAAATCGATATTTTGAATTATGCCGCGTAGAAAAGAAATAGTATCTCATCATGATATTGGGAAAAGTAATAGACAATTCGTGAAATTATTGAACTTAAGCCACATAAAGATACTGGTTGTTTATTGACTAAGAAGTGACCAGGACGGCCAAAAATAACAACACCAGCAGAGGATCGAACAATAGTTTTGTTAAGTAAAAGAAATAGTCGAAAACCTGCACTGGAAATTACAGCAGAGACGAACATTAATCATAATAAACCAATTAGCTTGGTCAAGGCAAATATCGGATGCTGGAAGAATGGAAAAAGTGCTTTGGACCGACGAATCCAAATTCGAGATGTTTTGCATCCAACACCGAACATGAAGGATGATTAGTAATGATTTGGGGTTGTTTTGCTGGAACATCTTATTAAAATATTCTAAGAATAAAACAGCGCAGAGAAATTTTTAGTTCGTTTCCTCTAAAACACGACCACTTGGAGAAAACTTTACGTTCCAGCAAGACAACGATCCCAAACACACGCCCAAATTGTATCGGGGATATTTAGAGGAACTATAACTGGAAGAGATAATTGTTATTATTAAATGGCCTCCTCAGAGCCCCTACTTGAATCCTATAGAGATATTATGGGATGAGCTACACAAACAAGTGCAAAAAACATGTCCAACATTAAAACAAACACTATAGATTCAACTACAGGAAGTACTGTCAAAAACAGAACTGGTAACTCTAACGAAATTAATTGTGCCAGGCAGTAATTCCACGCAGCATGATACATAAATCTACACTGTTGAATATTTCGATTCAGACTGTCGTTCACGACTGTTACTGGGTTCAGTCGATTGTCCCACAATACAATACATCCTTGCATTATAAGTTATAATGTAGCTTTAACAATTATTATATTTATCGCATAACTGCCTTCATTGTTGCTATTCTCATCGGACGGCTATCCCTAGAATACATCCCTACATTCCGGGCCAAGTGCGCAATTCTACTACAGACTACAATTCTACAGATAGAAGCCAGATTAATGATTTTTGTGTTTTGCTTTCTTTTTTTTTTTTTGATACTTTTAACTTAACAGAAAGACTTATAGAATTCATTATAAATAGCTGCGATACATGTTTGTTTTTTGGCTTGTAATTTTTGCAACTCCCAAGTCAATAAACTTCCACTATTACTAATTTTAGCGAAATATCTATTACTTTTGATGCTACCACGGTAAAAGCCATAAAACTCAAACACTTCAATAAGTATTAGTCTCTGATTTATGTATGGCAGTATATATTTTTTTGGAATCGATTGCCACCACATTTATATACCGGTACGATACGCGCGTAATGAAAATTACAAACTATTTATGAATTATTTAAATTACATCTGTGAAATATTTCTAATTGAATTTAAAATTGCAGGTGTACTAGTACGTGTATATTAACGTGATATTCTCATTCCTGGATATTTACTTTCAATAATTAATTTTATTTACATAAAAAAATGATTACAATCGCTTTTTACATATCTCTATTTGTGTGGCTTTGTTTTATAAATAAACAAAATATTATTACATATAATTGCGTGTATGTTAATTATATCAAGGACAACCAAAAAAATCGAAAATTCGTTCGAACCATAGCTAAAACAGAAAATATATTAATAATTAATTGCATTTGTTATTGTATTGGGTTGGCAACTAAGTACTTTCGGTTTTTACTCATAGAGAGCGTTGCTTTATTTTTTGTATAACTTATGTTAGTGCTGTACTTTACCGTTTGGCGCGTGATACTAGTCACATTGACGTAACTTCAGAAGCAAGTAGTGCGTGATTTTTATTAAAGCTATTAGTTGTGGGTTAATTTTAAATGGAGTGCAGAAACGAACATTTTCGACATATTTTACTATTTTATTTCCGTAAAGGAAAGAAAGCTGCTGCGGCTCACAAAAAATATGTGAAGTTTTTGGTGCTAATTGCTTAACAGAGCGCACGTGTCAGAATTGGTATAAAAAATTCCGTTAAAAGTGGCAAACATTTGTGAAATTGTTATTATGTACGCTCAGTTTGTCCTCACGCAAAAAAAATCTTTTATCATTGTCAAAATTACAATAAAATTTTTAAAAAATTTCACTGTACAATTTTCAGTGACACTCACTGTATTTAACTATTTAATTATAATTTATCTATGTTTCCCAATAATTTGAACGGTATATATTGAATCTAATTTATAAATTTAATATATCCAGAATGCATGCGTTTCATTAGCAATTGTAAGGAAGGTCTTGGTAAAATAAAACCAGTGTTGTAATGTAAAAGGATGCTTTCTTTTCCTTTGCCTTCGAACCTTGCCCGACAAGAATATACTACTCCGAGAGGAGTCAATAAATAACGAAAAGGAAAGAAATTGACCACGACTTTTTCAAGTGTGACAAAACATGTGCCGTACCGTCCCTTAGGCAATAAAATGAATAGCACCGAGCTATTAATAAAACACGGTTTTTATTTTTTTTTAATTATTTATTTTAATGTAGTTTCATTCTTTCAATTCATCATACGATCCCGAAATTTGGAAGCAAATATTTGAAAGTTGCAACAACCGATGGTTTTATTTCAAAATTACGTTTTCAATAAATAAATCAGAAATTATTCATTCAAAAACTTTTTAAAAAATCTGCTTTTTCTCGGGTTTTAGCCACGTTTGAAAGTAAAAACTTTGAAAAATCATTGAATTGTTTGATTTCCTTCAAACACAAGTAACATCGGAGGAAATCAAACAATTTAAGGATTTTTCCAAATTTCTACTTTCAGATGTGCAAAGTTTTTAATTCTTTGTCCCGGTGAAGACTTTACTTATATCAGACCATACGAAAACAAGGAAATAACAAATTTCCATCGTCTTGTAAGCATGCTATTATCCGATCACACTTCAAAAATATAATGGTGAGTCTAATCTATATAATTAGCGATTGATTAGTATTTTCTTTACTTTCTTAAAAAGTCTTCCAAAAAAATTGTTGCGGGTCAGCTGGTTGTTGATCTTGATAAGCATAAAATTTTATAATTTTATTGATTGTATTGGGTTGGCAACTAAGTACTTTCGGTTTTTACTGATAGAGAGCGTTGCTTTATTTTTTGTATAACGTATGTTAGTGCTGTACTTTACCGTTTGTCGCGTGATACTAGTCACATTGACGTAACTTCAGAAGCAAGTAGTGCGTGATTTTTATTAAAGCTATTAGTTGTGGGTTAATTTTAAATGGAGTGCAGAAGCGAACATTTTCGACATATTTTACTATTTTATTTCCGTAAAGGAAAGAAAGCTGCTGCGGCTCACAAAAAGATATGTGAAGTTTATGGTGCTAATTGCTTAACAGAGCGCACGTGTCAGAATTGGTATAAAAAATTCCGTTCTGGAGATTTTTCCCTCAAAGATGAGCAACGTTCTGGTCGGCCTACTGAAATTGATGATGATCAAATCAAAGTCATAATTGAAGAGGATCGTCATATAACTGTTCGAGAGGTTGCGGAGAGACTACATGTATCCCACACAACAATTGAAAAACATTTAAAATGTCTTGGGCTAGTTAAGAAGCTTGATATTTGGGTACCTCACGAATTGAAAGAAATTCATTTAACACAAAGAATCAACTTTTGCGATATGCACCTTAGACGAAATGAAACCGACCCTTTCTTATAAAGAATCATCACTGATGATGAAAAATTAGTCCTGTACAGTAACATAGTTCGAAAACGATCATGGAGCAAACACGATAAACCAGCTCAAACCACATCGAAAGCTGAATTGCATCCAAAAAAGATCATGCTGTCAGTTTGGTGGGAATACAAAGGTGTTGTGTTTTTTGAGCTGCTTCCAAGAAACCAAACGATCAATTCTGATGTTTACTGTCAACAATTAATAAAACTGGATGAAGCAATCAAAGAAAAACGGCCAGAATTGTCAAATCGGAAAGGTGTAGTTTTACACCAAGATAATGCAAGACTTCACACATCTTTGGCAACTCGTGGGAAACTATTGGAGCTTGGCTGGGAAGTGATGCCACATCCCCCATACAGCCCTGATCTAGCACCATCTGATTACCATTTATTTCGAAGTTTACAGAATTGTTTGAATGGTAAAACTTTCACAAATGACGATGACCTTCACTCGCACCTGGTTCAGTTTTTTGCTGATAAGGACCAGAAATTTTATGAACGCGGAATCATGCAGCTGAAAGAAAGATGGCTAAAAGGTCATTGAGCAAAATGGAAAATATATAATTGATTAAAAACTATTCTTTGTTTAAAAAAAAGTGTTTTATTTTATACTACAAAACCGAAAGTACTTAGTTGCCAACCCAATATAATAGCAGTACTAAATATAACTTCAGATATAATAAAATCAATAATGGAAATCTTTTAGGTATCTAGTGAATTAGTTAAATATCTTTAACATTATCTTGGCTTTTATCAGTTGTAGTTTCAGAAGCCCTGGTAGAAATTAAGTTAAGAATAATTTTTGTCAAGGAAAATATGTATTTTATATTCTCGCCTATTATGTATCGCTATAATCTCACAACAACAAAATTTAGATCTAAACAATTCGATCATTATATTTACACAAAAACATACGAGGTGTGACAATTAAACAACGAGACTGGTGTGACACTTACTCTTCTCCCCTATCTATACACCGCTGTATACGTGTCTTCCGTTGTTCAAAACAATGCTGTAGTTCATCAGTTGTCATCCTCTTCAATTACTCTGCTGTTTTTGATTTTACGAGTTCAACAGACTAAAAGTGTGTTCCCTTGTTCTTTTGTCTCTGGTGTGAAGTAATGGACCCATGTGTCATCCATAGTTATGAAACGGCGCAAAAATTCCGCTTTGTTGCTGTGAAACTTCGCTAAACACTCAATTGAAACATCTTCAGGACACTGTTTTTGCTCGAGTGTGAGCAAACGCAGCAGCAGCCATCATACACACAGCTTTCTCATATCCAAATTTTCATATAATGTGCGATGTACCGCACTTTTTGAAATGCCGACGATCGCCCGGTACCGCTTTGTGGATTTTCTTCACCATTTCTGGAGTCGTCACTTCATTTGGTCGACCATTGCGATGCTCGTCTTGGCAGCTCGTACGGCCTCGTTTAAACTCTGCTACCCAATATTTCACTATTGTAAACGAAGGAGCAGACTCACCCAGAGTAGAATCCAGTTCAGCTTTTATATCGGTTGGGCTGAGGCCTCAAATAAAAGTATTGTATCACGTAACGATGAACAATTTTTTCCGTTTTTTCAAATTCACTCAAAACGTTCACTATTGATAGCTGTCAAATAAACAGTAAGCAAACTTGAAACATATACTTTATAGATTGTGTACTTTCTGATACGGTGATATTTTTCAAGCAACTACCGCCATCTCTAGGTCAGGCCGGCTACTTATGGTACCACTCTTCGTTCGGAAAATGTGTTTTTGTATTACTACGTTATAAATGAGATATGCTCCGAGTGTATATAAACAAAACGTTTATATACAATTATTATAAAGACCATTCTACATGAATTCGGCAGATATATCTTCGTGTACATTATAGACCTTTTTGTGGTATCTATTGTAAAGGGTTTTCCAATGGGGACTTGACAAATTTTAATTCAATTTGTGAACGCACCCTTTCACTAATCATCGAACGGTCACCGTCAATTTATTCAGTAAACTTAACATTTTCATCATGGTAAAGTACACGAACGAACAACGTCTGCAAATTATAAAAATTTACCACAGAATTTCGGAGTCGGTGACCGCTACTTTAAGAGCGTTAACTCCGATTTTCGGTCGTAATTCTCGCCCTAGTAGACAGGCAGTAACAAGTTTAGTGCAAAAATTTGAGTCTACATATTCGCTGTGTGATGTTGCCGTGCCAGTGAGACAACGGGTTGGTCGAAGCGTCGAAAATATCACTGCTGTTGAAACGTCCGTAGCAAATGATCCAAATCAGTCAATTCCACGGCGTTCTCAAGAGTTGGGCATCGCCCAAACCACTTTATGGCGAATTTTGCGTAAGGATCTTGGTTTACACCCATACAAGATCAAGCTGACTCAAGAATTGAAGCCGATGGACCATTTGAAGCGACGTACGTTCTCCGATTGGGCTCTTAAGCAAAATATGCGTTATTGGTCGGGTGAAAATCCACATGTGCTTCATGAAACACCACTTCATCCACAAAAAAATAACTGTTTCGTACGGTTTGCATGCCGGCGGCGTCATAGGGCCATATTTTTTCGTCGACGATAATGATCGTCACGTTACTGTGAATGGTAATCGTTATCGCGCCATGATTACCGATTATTTTTGGCCCGAATTGGAAGATATGGACATACACAGCACACGTTACAATCAATTTATTGAAGAGTAAGTTTGATCAGCGTGTTATTTCAAAAAATGGACCAGTCGATTGGCCGCCTCGTTCGTGCGATTTAACGCCTCTAGACTTCTTTCTTTGGGGCTACGACAAGTCATTGGTCTATGCCAACAAGCCGACGACGTTGGAAGAGCTCAGAGCCAACATTGAACGCGAAATAGCAGCCGTTTTGGCCGAATTGTGTGGCCGAGTCATCGAAAATTGGGTCCAACGAATCGACCGCTGCAAACGTGCCCGCGGTGGCCATATGAACAAAGTCGAGTTCCATTCATAAATGTTTTGATTGTTCTTCAACCCGATAATAAAGTTTTTGAAATATCTCAAATGGTCTGCATTTTATTTTGGAAAAAAGTTGTCAAGTCCTTATTGGAAAACCCTTTACATAATTTGTAAATAATTAAATTTTGAACGACAATATAATTACTTCCATTTTTCTACTTTCCCCCGACTCCAATTTTTCCCATATCGTTAGAAAATGAAAATTTACGTCAATGTTAATTAGCATCGACACTAATCTAGAAATAATTACCCTTTGTATTTGGATATAAAGCGAAGAAAGTAATATTGAAATTAGTATTAAGTACTCCTAATCTAACTTTTTATCCATACTTTTAATAAATTAATAATTCATCATTCTCTCTGAATTAAGTTTTTGATATTAAAGCAGCAGCACCAGAAGCGTCAGCGAAGCAACCGAAGATTTCACCTCGCGATAAATAATTTAAGAACAAAATCAGTCTGCATCTCTTGGATCATAGCGGATTATGTTTTTTTTTGCCAGCTTATCTGTGACAGACTGTAATAATTACTAGTTACTTGTAGTTATTTAAAAAAAAAGGAAGTTCTTATTTTGGAATAAATTTGAATTTAGCATTCGGGACGTCGTTCCCCACGGGCATCGTAACGGATCGAAAATATCTATTTACGAGTTTATGGAGCGATTATTTCGATATTAAACCTCAAAATTGATTAAACGCCTTAATAAATAGATTAACGAAGTCGATGTTAATTCCTTCTTTACTCCAGTATTACGGCTCATCTTTCGCAGTTCTTTTTCGGGACTTCGTTACGGCCCCGTGAGTTATTTTACTCGGCAAAAAAAGTTTCAACACTAATTTAATATTTAACCCGAGATATTTATCTAATAAACTTATTATATTTTTGCTGAAGAATGTAAGTTTTCGAGTTTTATGAAAGCATGGCGCGCTAAGTGTTTCGTTCGCGTTGCTCTTTTGTCAAATCGCGAAGTTTAACTCAACATCAAGTTTAATATTTCAAAGGAAAATGTCTTGTACTTCACGAATCACGGCGAAAAACAGCTTTTATGTTGACCTTTTAATTGTACTTTTCTTTTGTTTGTCCGACAGAACTTTTATTACTTACCATAAAGGTTTATTATATTTTAAGTTTATTCATTTACCGAAATATACTTACACTTATCTGCTTCTAAAAGTTTTCCGAAAACAATCGGCAAATACGGAAAACAATTCGACGAAATCATTCCGTACTCCCGTCTCTGTCTCTTTCATTCCTCGACAGTTCCTAATTCTCATCCTCCTCGGGAAAAGTTCTTACTTTCGAATAGTCTAAAACAAAGTCAGCCGGTACAGTCAGGTGAATACGGTGAGTGATTGATCACCAACGTCATATTTCGCTAAAAATTGTTACAAGAAAATAAGTGCTCGCCTCTCAATTCTAATAAGAAGAATACACACCGGCGGCACATGTTCATTTTCCTTTCCAAACTTTCGTCTCAATAAATGTCGGAAACACTCAAATAATGCAGAATTTATTAGTATTTGACAGGTGAAATTTAGAAGTACGAGGATGGTTCTATAACTACGTGACCCAACGCAGAGGTGGGCACAAATTTCACGGAATCTTCTTTACAAATTTGTAGAGCCATCCTTGATTAAATTAAAATTTGACAGTATAGAGCGATCTGTCGAATTGGTCTGTGTTTGACTGTGCGAACAAAGTGTGAATATCAAGTTACCAGCAGCGATAAAATACTTTCATTTGAAAGACTTAACACCAACCATAATTAAAGCAGAGAAGGATTTGACATTATTGGAGTCCATTCCTTCGTTTACAGTAGTTAAAAACTGGATTTCCAAATTTAAATGTTGTCATATGAGCATAAAATGTACACTCCGCAATGGAAAGGTTATAGCAACTGCGTTTTGAGAGTCTCTTCGTGGGAAAACTATAAATGGTAATGAACGCTAAAAGTTTATAGTCAGGTCATTTGGAGAGGATGAATGAAAAAGGACTGATCAAAAATATTGGATGGAAGGAACTAGTAGGGAGAAAAGAGAAGAGGCAGATCCAGGAGGAAATGAAAAAAAGTAACTGAGGAAAATCTGGAGGAAAACGGATAACGAAGTAGAAAAGGAGATACCAAAAGCAATGAGCCTAAAAGGCCTGAATAAAACTATATAACTATGGCGAATATTACACGAATTCGTTGCAACAATTTGGCGAAAAGATCAAAGGGGAACGACCTCATTTCGCAAAGAATAAAGAGCTTTTCCATTATGATGTTCCACCCCCTGCGATCACTATTCCCTAAATTCATGAATTGCAATATCAATTAGTTCTTCATTTAGCCTACTCCCCAGAATTTGGCTCTTAGTAATTATTATTAATTTTAAGTATTGTTTGAATAAATGTGCGAGCAGACGAACCATCCTCGTTTTTAGTTTTTATTGATCATTTCTATCTGTCTAACGACACTTCTTAATGAAGATAAACGTAGGGCAACTTTAATCCTCTTAATTTCATTAAGAAATCTAAATAGAAAAAAAATTTGCAATTATTTTCTGTAATGCTTTTACCATTGGATAAGAAAGAATGATTCGATTATATCAGGTTACTGTTGATTGTCAACTGTGGATGAAGTGGTATCCTGCGATGAGTTCCACTGATCATTACATGATTTAGAAAAAGTTCGCAATTATTTCTTTTTTAATATGAAAGATACACATTTAATTGGTCCACCTTGTTTCTTTGAAGATGGAAGACCCATTCATCCGACATTACTAACTGTTGTATAAAGATACCTTAGTATTTTGATACGTTTTACATTTAATTTATAAAAATATGAAAATTCTCTCGTGGTTTGGCTAGAATCTTCTTTCACCGAAAGTTTATAAAACACATTAATTAGTAAAAGTTTTGCTCCTATTTAATAGGCTGTGTTTTCGTATATGAACTCATCATCTATAACGACAAGCAACTTTTTACCAAATCTTCTCCATGCATTCATAATAGTACTATTTTGAGAAGGCAAAATATGTGGCATACCAAAAGCGTCCGTTTGATAGTCAATAAATAAAATGAAAAGAAAATTATCATTTATAAAACGTTGTGTATCTCAGAAGTGGATAAAATCGGTTAAATATTAGCAGTATCAGATTGTTTCAGCAAGTACGCACGTCTTAAGAATCGCCGCGTACTTTTGTCTTGTTTAGAAATATATTTAGGAATATATACATATATATAAGACGTGTATGCACTCTACACAAACGTTTAATATCTAGATAATATTTCAATGCAATAACGACTCATTTAATTTAAAATGTATTACGATTTGCTTCTAAATTTAATCTGTGAATTACCACAAGTGATAAAGTGTTGAAATTTAGTCAGGCATGTTACCAATTGGAAGTAATAAAATCGTAAATTTACCAGCAACAAGAAACGATTTAGTTCAAGATGTCTGTACGCTCCAATAAAAAATACCTACTGACGGCAATATTTGAACGGAATCTTTTATATTCAAAGGAAACTTCACGTGAGGTAATATAAAATTAGTCATTTGAACATATCGATTTCATATAAACGTATACTTAGAGGATGAATATTTCAATATCGGGTAAAATATCAAATAGGAAAGGAAACTGTCCAAGTCTTCTCTGCAAAGAGATACTAATACACACACACACAAACTCGTATACGTGTCTATATGTATGTCTATAATAAATACACGTACACTCATACACACACACAAATACACACTACTCGTAGTCGAATAAGCCCTGACCTCATATAAAATGCCGATTGCATGCATACCTAGTCAATAAACATGAAAACGACTACTTCACAAAAGAAAAGTAAGGATTTCTTAATTCCTAATAATATTATGGTACGTGTATATATGATGTTTTAAATTGTATAAACTGCTAATATGGAGGTCAAATACATACATATAAGAGTATCTTTATATTATAATTGTATGCACATAATGTATTATATTGTAATATGTTTTTTCTTCTTTCTAAGGGTTTTTTTTTTTTGTTAAATATAATAAAATATAATATTTTTTTCTTTGCATTTACATTTAACTTTCGTTAGTTCCTTACATAAGTATAAACGTACAGAAACACAGCATAATTTTGTTAATTTAAAATGTTTGTGTTTTTATAAATTGAGATTTTTTCAACAAAAAATGTTAAAAGAAAAATAAGTAATTAAAATAACTTGAAAAAGAGGAGGGAAATCTCTCGAAACGTCGTTAATATGAATTAGATATTTCATTGCCTCTAATGATTGAAAACTTAACAAAAAGGCATAATATATGTATCTATATAACGGGTCTTTCATTAAGCGCTTCCTATCTTCAAATTTAAATAAAACAAAGTGTGTGTGAAATATCATCGAAATTTTTTATTCGTTTGAAAAGGCTATCGATGCCATTCTGTATGGAACATAATATCGTGCAGATTGTCCGCCGCGGTTTCGCTGGGTGGCGTACATCCGAAATGTCCAATTTTGCATGGCTCTGGCGCATAAATCAGGCTGAATTTGACCGATGGTATGGGTTATGTTGGCTTTGAGGGTCGCTGTGGTTTGCGACTTATTCGCATAGACCTGCAACTTAATAAAACCTCACAAGGAAAAGTCTAACGGGGTCAAATCGCATGATCTCAGTGGTCTGTTCATATCGTCTCCACGAGAGATGACCATGTCCTCAAATCGCTCGTGCAGAATGTCCAATGTGGCATGAGCTGTGTGGCACGTAGCGCCGTCCTGTTGAAACTACATGTCGTTGGTGTCCATATCATCCAATTCGAGTCAAAAAAAGTTTGTAATTATCGACCTATAACGCTTGCTGTTGACGGTGATGGCCTCGCCAACGTCGTTCTCAAAGAAATATGGATCGATGACGCCGCCAGACCAAAATCCACACCAAACAGTGACTTTTTCAGGATGCATTGGACGCTTTTGGATCTCACGTGGATTGGTATCGTCCCAAATTCGACAATTTTGCTTGTTGACGTACCTATTCATCCAGAAATGGGCCTTATCGCTGAAGATGATTTTTTTTATGAAAATTAGAGTCAGTTTCCAACTGCTCCAGGGCTCATTCAACGAACACGCGTCGTTGTCTATGGTCGTTTGCCTTCAGCTCCTGGGTCAGTCGAAGTTTGTACGGGTGCAGGCACAAGTTAGGATCCAAATATTTCCTTCAATTTCAAATGATCCAATAATATTATTACCAAAAATTCCAGCCCAGATATTAATTTTTTGAGGACCTTAGGATTTTCTTGAGCCCAATAGCGTGTCTTCTGAACATTTGATTTAATAGGATTCATGATTCATAATTGGTCATAATAGTCACTATACGTGACACGAGAGTGTAGAAATGTTTTCGAAATAAAAAAACTAACAACGTTAGAAGACTCGAATTCACCATTTTCCGTAGACTAAGGATGAAGACACATGCCCTGTTAATATGAAATTGCAGGTTTGAGTTTCGCGCGGAAAAAAATTACTACATTATATATACGGTGTAAAAAAGGGTTAAAATTAGGCTTTTTAAAGAAACTAACAATTTTCACAACCTACATTCTTCGGCTACTCAAAAACCTAACGTTGTTTTTTAAATATACCAAACGTTTAGGTCAAATTTCTGAATATTTTTTGCTCATTTTGCCAACTCTATTTTCCGCGACCGTTCGTACCTTTAACTATTTAACAAGGATCAAAATTCTTGCATGAACGGGCTTCTGCACAATATGGACATGTGTGACGGCATTTAAACTGAACTTTCCAAAATGGATGAGCAGATCGAGCTGCTGGTACGGTCGCGTGATCTAAATCCAATTACAGTAGAGAGCATTCTTTCTAGGATCCCGGATGTGAATTTACTATCAAATAAACACAAGGAATTTTGAAACTCCCATTTATAAATTAAAACACGGAATGCTTACTCAGTCTAGTTAATAATAAAGAAAAGACGACGGATCTATATAATATGTGAAATTCTGAACCTACTTTGCTTGTATTGTTTTTGTCGAAAATTATATTATTCGGATTATTTCCAAATATTAACTGTTCCCAAGTTATTTAATCCGATCCAATCTACATTGTATAATATAATATTACAAATATGTAACATCGATTAGCGACGATCTAATTAAAATTATTCCTAAAACCCAAATTTACGCCGATATAAATTATCTCGAAATAGAATCGACAACGGCGTCTCGTTTTCCCCCTACAACCATTACATTACTGCCAACCATCGCGTTTTATAATTCTAAAATGTCTTTGCTGTTTTTGTCACTCAGTTTTATTGCATTTCAGTTTTTATTATCATAATTTTCCCGACGTTTATTTTTTTAGTTTCCGTCTTTTATTTAATAAATATGTTCTGTATGTGAAGTACACCGCCGTATAAAATTTATTAATTATTTAATATTTTTAATAAAAAGTTAATTACAATCATACACAAATTCAATTTTAATTTTTACAGCAGCTAACAATTAAAACTCCTTTTTTTTTAGTTTTAATACGGGTTTCATTAAAATCGCAATAAAAATATGAAATTTATCTCTCGGTACAAACTGACACGGTAAACACGATTAATTTGACTTTCAAAGTATCGGATTGACGCGTAATTTCGTAGCGGTTTTGGTTTTTAGGATTAGAGTACCATGAAAAAAAATTTATTAGGCATACACTACCGGTCATATTTATTTGCCTACCCTTAGTTTTAGCCAAAATTATTAAATTATCAAATGTGTACTGAAAATTTATTTATTGTACCAATACAATAGTGTAAAATAAATATAAAATAGTTACATTTTTCTTATATAAAAACTTTATCATTAATTATTATTAAATTTTGCTCTCATCAATGTGTCCACCTTTATTTTTGATAATTGCGGCACATAACGCGGCATCCTCTCAATTAATTTTTGCAGTGTATCTTCTGTAATTTGTGCCCAGGCTTCTTGAAGTTGTTCCCACAGTACAGTGGTGGATGGTAGAGCACGTTCTCGAACCTTTCGGTCCAATTCTTCCCAAAGAAGCTCTATTGGGTTCCGATCAGGACTTTGAGCTGGCCATACCATTATAGAGATTTGCCCTTGCTCTTCTAGTTGACGCAAGTAATCGCCACACAATCTAGAAGTGTGTTTCGGATCGTTGTCCTGTTGAAATACAAAGTTTTCGCCAAGAATCCTTAGTCCTGAAGGAACAGCGTTATTTTCTAAAATTTTCTTGTAGCCTTCTTTTCTTAGGATTCCCTCAATTTCGACGAGATCGCCTACAGATCTTCCACCAAAACACCCCCAAATCATTACTGAACCTCCTCCATGTTTTACGGTAGGCGCAATACATTCTGGCAGTACTCTTTCTCCTGCGGATCTTCTTACGAATAATCGCCTTTTACTACCGAAAAGTTCAAACTTCGATTCGTTTGTCCACAACACATTATTCCACTGATCAATCGTCCAATTCTTATGTTCTTTAGCCCAATTTAGTCGTTTTATCTTGTTTTGCTTTCGTAGTAGTGGTTTTCGCAGAGCAATTCTTCCATATAAACCCGCTTGCCTTAACCTTCTCTGTACCGTGGACACACTAATTGGTTTAGCACGCGCTCTATTCATTTCAGCAGCAATTTTTGGTGCTGTTTTTCATCTATCGCGTCTACTTATCCGTATTAGATGCCGGTCATCTGCAGATGTTTTATTTATTGACAAAGAAAATTAAGCATTTTCGATGTATCATTCTATTCGAGTACAACAGAAGAGCTCATATACGAGGGTGGTCCCAGAAGTCCCCCGCCAACAAAGAAAACAAACATTTTGGAAAGAAATATATTTATTTTTCAACATAATCTCCTTTCAGCTCTATACACTTTTCCCAGCGATGGTCAATAAGTTCAATACCCTTTTTATAATAAGAACTGTCTTGCTCCTCAAAATAGCTATTAACTGCCGACATCACTTCTTCATCGTTGGAAAAAGCTTTGACCAATGAGCCATTGTTTCAAGATTGGGAACAGGAATAATCCGAGGGGGCTAAATCTGGTGAATAGGGTGCATGAGGTGGCAATTCAAACTTTAATTCATTAATTTTGGCCATTGCTATAACGGATTTGTGAACTAGTGCATTGTCTTGATGAAACAACACTTTCTTCTTAGCCAAATGCGGCCGTTTTTTCTTGACTTCTTCGCTCAAACGTTGCAATAAGTTCGCATAATACTCGCCGTTGATAGTTTTTCCTTTTTCAAGATAGTCAATGAAAATTATTCCACGCATTCCAAAAAACCGATGCCATAACCTTTCCTGCAGATGAAACGGTCTTCGCCTTCTTTGGAGCCGGTTCTTCCTTCTGAGTCCATTGTTTTGATTGTTCTTTTGTCTCGGGTGTGAAGTGATGGACCCATGTCTCATCCATGGTTATGAAACGGCGCAAACTCAACTGAAACATCTTCACGACACTGTTTTCGCTTGAGTGAGCAAACGCGGTGCCCATCTTGCACACAGCTTTCTCATTTTGAAATGCCTACTATGTCTGGTAGTTCGCGCACTTTCAGTCGACGATCATCCAGTACCGCTTTGTAGATTTTCTTCACCATTCCTGGAATCGTCACTTCATTTGGTCGACCACTGCGGTGCTCGTTTTGGCAGCCCGTACGTCCTCTTTTAAACTCTGCTACCCAATATTTCACTGTTGTAAACGAAGGAGTAGACTCACCCAGAGTAGAATCCTGTTCAGCTTTTATATCTGTTGGGTTGAGGCCTTTCAAATAAAAGTATTGTATCACGTAACGATGACCAATTTTCTCCATTTTTACAAATTCACTGAAAACGTTCACTATTGATGGCTGCCAAACAAATACTAGACAGCGTGGCGTTGATTTTAATAAAATAATTCAACAATTTGAACGCGTTGTTGTACCGTGTACGAAACCATTTTTATAAATGTCATACATCACACTTTTTAAATGCCCACATACCCAGACAAATTCAGTGCGCCATCTATATTTTATTTATTCTTAAAAGAAACGCGCAATTTGAAATAGCCTTTAATTATAACGAAGATGAAGAAACTAATTTTCTTTAATTATTTGTTTCAGAAGTAATACAAAACTATCGATACGAGACAGCATACGCTTGCGAGGGAAAAACACTAAAGATAGGATGTCAGGAAGGGGAGGTTATAAAATTAATTCGAGCGAATTATGGCAGATTTTCAATAACGATATGCAACGACCACGGCAATACCGACTGGAGTGTCAACTGTATGTCCCAAAAGTCACTTAGGGTTCTTCACGCCAGGTAAATAATCGTTATTTTACATACGTATGTTTGTTTCCCTGCGTTTGTGCATTGTGTTTGTGTGTTTTGGGTGAGCGTTAAAGCAATGTTATTGTTAATTTAGACATCATGGTCGAATAACATTCGGTACGCATTTGCATTAAAGCATATTGTATTTGGGAAAACAGCAACTTATTTTCAAATTGTTACGTATTCAATATTTGACGGTGGAAATTTTTGTTTGCCAAACGTACCTTTTTTTGAACAAATATTATTTTGCCTGTCTAAATAGTAAACGTCTTTTCACTTAAAAACACACTCAATAATTTCTTTATTTATTCAAAATCGCCATGTAATCGGTAGCAATCTTATTGATCAAATGTAATTATTAGAAACGTACGATTTTAAAATACCCTAAAAGCACAGGCAGAATAATATTTGTACAAACCTTTTGCATTCCCAAAAACGTGTGCTACACATTTAGGGTATTTTATAAGTTTCAAGTAATCGAGATTTGGTTCCAAAACCCATTCATTACACAGCTATTCTATTTTCTCGTTTGTTCTATTTATAATCCGTTCAGGATCTTAAGACAAACGTACGTCAAAAATTTTATTGTTTTGACGTGTAAACAAACAGTTGTGTCTTCGTTTGCAGACTGCTTTAATACGGACGCTCTAATAAAACTAGCTTTTTGTGTTTGTGTATATGTGTAATACGGGCACTTTAAAAGGGGGTTAAATGGCACGTTGCTTTTGATACATTTTGTTTCACAAGTTTTGATGAGTAATTCAATATTTAAAAAGGAAACTTGTGTATTGCAAGAAGGAACACATATAGTCTTTTTATAATGATTGTACAGAAACTCCTATTTTTTATTCTCATATAATTTGAAACCAATTTATAGTTCTTGGGCATACATTAAACTAAAAGAGATTGTTCAGTGCATAGTAATATTTACAGTCAAACTCAAAAAAAAGTGAACAGTCAATAATTTTTGATGGTTTCAATGAAATTTCACTCATTTCTTCTTAACAATCTGATTCCAAATCGCAACAGGAAAATTTCTGTCTCTTAAAAACCCGTGAATAATATATTTTGGTAAAAAGCAGCAATTACAAAAAGCAAATGAGTGGAATCTCGCTGGAACACGGTAAGACTGACTACTATCAGTTAAATATTACGTACAAGTTCGGGGAATCCCTACGCGTAGAACCGCTTATATAATAACAATTCCTGCATTTTTACATTTTATTGAATGTGAATTGTTTTTTGGTGTCCCTGATTGCAAATCTATTTTTAGTTTCTTTTTGTATCACGCAAGGTTTTTTTGGCAGCCGAAAATCTACATACATAATAATGCATATAAAAAGTTAATACGAGGGTAGTCGTTTATATTTCGGGAATAGCAAACAAAAAACATTTTTTATTATCGAAAATAGTTTTATTGCTTTTCAAAATATTCTCCTTGAAAATCAATGCACTTTTGCATTCGTTTAAACCATTGCGAAAAGCATTGTTGCCACTGTGAAGGCGGTATTTCCAAAATATGAGTTTTGAATGCCTCAACTGCCTCTTCTAGAGTAGAAAACCGTTGACCACAAAGTTTATTCTTCACGTGTGGAAGCAAAAAGAAATCACATGGTGCTAGATCAGGGTTGTACTGCGGATGGCTCATCAATTCAATGTTTTGCCCGGTCATATATTCAATTGTTTGAACCGATCTGTGAGAGCTCGCATTGTCATGGCGAAGAATGATCTGTTGTTTTCGGTTTGTTTTCCTTATTTGTTCAAAACCTTTTGCCAAACAAATAGTTGTGTACCATTCGGAATTGACGGTTTTACAACTACAACATAATTGCACCAAAATGTTCGCGAGTTAATTCAATTTTTTCGCTGACATAAAATTTTCAAGTTACTTTCAACAATAGAAAAAAGACTGGATTATAAAACTGTCAAGGTAAACATATTGTCAAAAATGACAAACAATCATCAGATCGGAGGCAACACCAACAGTGTTGCCAGTTCCCGAAATATAAACAGCTTCCCTCGTATATGTTTAAAATAAATATAAAAAGGAATCAAAATATTAATAACAAAAATACAAAACATATAAGAACAACAACTACTTTTTACACCTCCTAGAAAGTCTTTCACTCTTGCCCAATTATTTCATTTTGGTGTTTTTTTGTACTCGGCCATATACTCACTCTTCAGCAATTCCATAGTGCTGTTCAAAATATTCAACAAATTCACTCTAGCGATTGCGATACCAATAAAACGTAATTACTGGAGCAAGCAAGTGCTTATGCTTTTATCTGGATCGTAGTATTTCAGAGAGATATTTGAGATGGAAATTCCAACAATACAACGATCCGAAACATACACCAAAGATTGCTAAAGTGTATTTTGGATAAAATGATGCGAGAGTTCTGTTTCAACCAACTTAATTTGTAGACCTGTATCCCATTGAGAATTTATGAAATATTGCGCTTCAAAATTGCCTTGACGATTTGCTTCACTTTCACTTGATTTATTCAAGAATAAAATTGAAAAATTACCATTGGGAGGCAATCACAAATAATGAGGAAGAGTATATTCCTAAATTTCGTGTGGACGATCGCAAAGAATTTCGCACATCACGATGTTATTTCTATTTCTAAAGTTATTTCAAATACCGCCAACAACCTAAGTGCGAAGTCCACGAAGAATTAACGAAAACTTAATCAAATATGTCATCAAATTCGTCGCTGTGTTGCAGTAATAAATAATAATTGGATATGTCACAAAGTACGTGGGTTGCTTTAAAAGTCTTACGTATCAGCAACTTCCCATAAGGTGGCGCTGTCGGAAATATTTTTGTCGTTTTCTCTAAGATTGTTTAGTCCGAATAGCATTTACAGATTGCTAGCGTATGCTGCTGTCTCTTTTTAGTATTTTGTTTAAATAAAGCGAGTTTTGTGAAAAACCCAAAAATTTTCGAGCCATGATTTTCCACGATTTTAAAGACTCACTCGACAAGAGTTCGCAAACAAATTGAACGATTGTTTGACGATGAAGCACCATCTTTTGCGACTGTTGAACGGTGGTACAACGAGTTCCAGCGTGGACATGTTTCGCTCAAAGACGAGCATCGTGTGGGACGGCCTACTATAAAGACAGACAACCACTGTACATACAGAGATATTCGGGCATCATTGGCCGTAGGTCACCCAAGTCAGAACTATCCTGCATGATCATCTTGCCACCAGAAAGCTTTGCGCTCGATGGATACTACATAATTTAACGGAAGTTCAAAAAAGCGTGTATAGATTGGTGCAAAAGAAATGCTTAAAAAATTCAACCGAGGTCGAGCAAAATCAGTGTACGACATCGTTACAGGTGACGAAAATTGAATTTATTGTTACAAGCCAGAAAGCAGGCAATAATCGGCTTAATGGGTCTTCAAAGATAAGGAGAAACCCATGAAAGTGAGACGCGGACGAGCTCTAGAAAGAAAATAGTGGTTTCTTTTTTCGGACGCACCGTCACAATCAATGCTGAATGGTATGTAACCATTTGTTTGCCAACTGTATTCCAAAAAGTGCTCGAGGAACGACCAAGAGAACGAATTATTCTGCATCGAAACAATGCACCATCACACAACGCAAACATCAGAGTTTTTAGTCGCTTCGCGAACGAAATTGATGACTTGTAGCCTTGTAGTTCCGCATTTTGTGACTTTTATTCCATGAATTGAAATTTAATAACCCGAAAGCGACTGTGAAGGACTACGAAAACTTCGTATCTGAGGTGACTGAAGGACAATGGGCCCAATGTTTTGAGAGCTGGTTCCACCGAATGCTGAAGTGCATAGATCATAAAGGTGACTATTTTGAGAAACAATAGAAAAAATTATTTAAAATAATTGTTTTTTCTGCGTCAAAATTTTTAAAGCAAGCATGGAATATTTACGCCTTAAATTGTTAACAATAAAATTGAATGTGTTTCGATATTGGTTGTGTTGTTTTGACTTTTATCGCAAAAATATATAATAAATATCACTGGATAGCAATAAATAGTAATTTTCTTTCAAAATCGATATTTACGCCTAATAGTTTTCGGTTTTTAGTTATAAAACTTTTGTCCTCTACTATATGTAATACATTTAAGGTGAAATATGAGTGTGAAATATTCTGCCAAAATTTATTCCTTTTAATAAAGATATCAAACATTTCTATTTGCAAACACGCAATAATCTCTTTGTACTGCTTTCATCCGTTTGGTACTTGAAGATTCTTATTTACTCGGATTCAATTTTAGAACTCTTGCTAACCGACAGCCGGTTAGTAAGTTCTTTGTAATACGCCTTAGATACCTTGAGATGGATTTCCAAAAACGCAACCGCTAACATGCAAGTAATACGAAATGTAATAGTCTTTCTTCGAGCATGTTTGGATGTTAACGCCTGAATCAATCGCCATTACGAGTATTGAGAATCGTTTATTAAAAATAGAAATTGAGATTATGCGAGAAGATATAGGATATTTTTTTAAAAAACGCTTACTCGCTCTTTGTATAGTTTAGCCTTTTTTTCCGGTCCATTTTTTCTTAAATTCGAAGTGTCGAAGCAGTAAAATTTCTCTTTCACGACAATATTACCAGACCCATTTAAGTGATTGTTACGACCTCAAAACACATTAATATATTTGTATCACCCCCGAAACACATTTAAGGTGTGTTCTAAGGGTATGTTGTCTTCTTATCAATTTCTTAGTGGTCGTTTCACCATATCGCACCTGCCTTATTGTCTCATCGCTCTCACATCTCCTTTTTCTATATCTCACCATAGGATTGTGTAGCCATAGTTTGCTTACATCGATGCACTCCTCTATCTCTTGACTTTAGTAATGTACATATGTTCTATCATTGTTTATCTACACTTAAGATAAGAAAAACTTTAAGCGATTTCTGCTTTCGTTTATCTATCATCTGACTTTATTTGTAATTCCCTTTGTGATCGTAGGAGAACGTTATTACTGTCTAAAACATTAAACATGGTTTAAAAATATCTTAAAGTTAAGAAAAAGATTCCCGTCTGAACTTCACCCCGAAGCAATAAATTAACCTCATTAGTAATGTTTTAAATTCATAATCTCAGCGTAATTACAACAAAATAATTTTAAGTTTTGCCAGAAGAAAAGTTAATTTTATAACATATCAATAGATGAATCCGTTATTTCGTAATAGTTAACATATAACATGAGATTGTAGACGGTGGATAATCAGTGGAGAAGTTGGACTATTTTCATCACTAAGGGAGAATGTGGGAATATCAGACGTAAAATCAAAGACAATACGAGGGTAGCCGTTTATATTTCGGAAACTGGCAACACTGTTGGTGCTGCCTCCGATCTGATGTTTGCATCGTGAAGTTTGTCATTTTTGACAATATATATACCTTAACAGTTTTATTACCTGGTCGCTATTTCTATTGTTGACAGTAACTTAAAAATTCTATGTCAGTGAAAAAATGGAATTTTGACAACCGTTCAAAAAAGTACTCGCGTCCATTGGTACAACTGGATGGCCTTAACAATATAAGAACGTTGAAGTCACCCTGAAGAGCAAGATATACAGAAAGTCTACTCGTACAGGCGAACACTTCAGCTACAACCAACCACATAATGCTTAAAGTTACAGAAATAACTCAACTAATTTGTTCCATTGTAATAGTTAATCATGGCAAAACAACTTTGTATTTTAATCTCGCGATTATAGTTTTGACAGCAAGCTATTCAGTACGAGACTACAAGTTAGTAGTCACTAAGGTAGCACGTTAAAAATATAGTTTATGTATGAAAAACTTGAAAAAATTTTTTATAAATAAGTAAAATTTAAAGCATGATTGATGAAGATTTGTTTCCATAATGAAATTTATGGCGTTATTAGAAAATACATTCCCAATGGTAGAGCACCTACTTGGTAAGCGAACGACTGGGGTTCGATTCCTCACTGAAGGACGTGATTGTTTCACATTTCTGCCTTAATTATGTAATAAGGGGAAAATCACGAGTTTTCATTACTGATTAAGTTAATCTATTATCGCGAAGTCTATAATACTACGATTGTCAATTACGGGGGTGGTCCCATAAGTACCTGGCCTGACCTAAAGATGGCAGTATTTGTTTGAAAAAATCACTGTATTAGAAAGTACACAATCTATAAAGTATATGTTTCAAGTTTGAAGACGTCACGTTATTTAGTATTTGTTTGGCAGCCATCAATAGTGAACGTTTCCAGGGAATTTGTAAAAATTGAGAAAATCGATCATGATACAATACTTTTATTTGAAAGGCCTCAGCCCAATCGATATAAAAGCTGAACTGGATTCTACTCTGGGTGAATCTGTTCCTTCGTTTACAACAGTGAAATATTGGGTAGCATAGTTTAAACGAGGCTATACGAGCTGCCA